>CM060929.1:724171689-724181689 GCA_030765085.1 Allium cepa | reverse complement strand
CGTGGTGGTCCCACCTGGACGGCCCAGATTCCACGAGTGAATAGAAAGTTAGATCTACATTAGATCTCACCTGAATCGCCCCATCTATCCTCCTGAGGAGATTTTTGGTTTCAAACTCCGATTCAAACAGGAGGAGTACGCCATGTTAATGTGCCGTGGATGATCCACATCTCCGGTTAGGCGCTGATGAACACATTTAACTATCCATGTAGATGAAGCCCTCACAGCCCAGGCACGACGACACAATTATCAAGGGTGCGCTCTACCATTGAGCTAATAGACCATCATGCGGGCCTCCCAGTGGGAGGCCTTCTATGCCAAAAGCGAGAGAAACCCCATCCCACTCTTTCCCTTTTGCGGCCCATGTCCCTTTCGTGTGGTGGCATGGGGACGTAAAAAGTGGGATCCTACCAGCTTGTTCCGACTAAGGATAATAAGATCATGAGCTTGGTCTTACTTCACCATCGAGAAACGAAAGAAGACTTCAATATCCATGCTTAGCTTAGACGTAGCCTGCTTCTTTTTGGGTGTGAAGCAGTGTCAAACCAAAATACTCAACAAGTATAAGCATTAGCTCTCCCTGAAAAGGAGGTGATCCAGTCGCACCTTCCAGTACGGCAACCTTGTTACGACTTCATTCTAATCACTAGCCCCGCCTTCGGTATCCCCCTCCTTGCAGTTAAGGTAACCACTTCAGGCATGGCCAGCTCCCGTAGCATGACGGACGGTGTGTACAAGGCCCGGGAACAAATTCACCGCCGTATGGCTGACCGATGATTACTAGCGATTTCGGCTTCATGTAGGCGAGTTGCAGCCTACAATCCGAACTGGGGATGGGTTTTTGGAGTTAGCTCACCCTCGCAGGATCGTGACCCTTTGTCTCGCCCATTGTGGCACATGTGTCGCCCAAGGCATAAGAGGCTTGATGACTTGACGTCATACTCATCTTCCTCCGGCTTATTACCGACAGTTTGTTCAAGGTTTCACACTCAATGGTTGCAACAAAACACGAGGGTTGCGCTAGTTGTGAGAATTAACCTAACACCTTACGACACGACATCACCTATGTCCACGTTCTCGAAGGCACCCCTCTCTTTCAAGAGGATTCGTGGCATGTCAACCCCTGGTAAGGTTCTTTGCATCGAATTAAACCACATGCTCCACCTCTTATGCGGGCCCTTGTCAATTCCTTTGATTTTTATTCTTGCGAACGTACACCCCAGACGGGATACTTAACACGTTAGCTACAGCACTACATAGATTGATACGTGCAATGCCTATTATCCATCGCTTACGGCTAGGACTACTGGGGTATCTAATCCCATTTTCTCCGCTAGGTTTCGTCTCTCGGTGTTAGTGTCGGCCCAGTAGAGTGCTTTCGCCGTTGGTGTTCTTCACGATCTCTACGAATTTCACTACTCCACTGGAAGTTCCCTCTGCCCCTACCGTACTCCAACTTGGTAGTTTCCACCGCCTGTCTAGGGTTGAGCCCTGGGATTTGACGGTGGACTTGAAAAGCCACTTGCAGACGCTTTACGCCCAATCATTCCGGATAACGCTCGCATCCTCTGTCTTTCCTCGGTTGTTGGCACAGATTTAGCCGATGCTTGTTTCTCAAATACCGTCATTTCTTCTTCTCTAAGAAAAGAAGCTCATGACCTGTGGGACTTCTACCTCCACGCAGCATTGCTCCATCAGGCTTTTGCCCAATGCGGAAAATTCCCCACTGCTGCCTCCCGTAGGAGTCTGGGTCGTGTCTCAGTCCCAATGTGGCCGATCGTCCTTTCGGCCAGCTACTGATCATCACCTTGGTAAGCTAGTGCCTCACCAACTAGCTAATCAGACGCGAGCCCCTCCTCGGGAGGATTCCTCCTTTTTCTCCTCGGCTTACGGGGTATTAGCAACCGTTTCCAGTTGTTGTTCCCCTCCCAAGGGCAGAGTCTTACGCGTTAGTCACCTATCCACCACTAGAAACACCACTTCCCGTCTGACTTGCATGTGTTAAGCATGTCGCTACCATTTATCCTAAGCCAGCATCAAACTCTCCATGAGATTCATAGTTGCATTACTTACAACTTCCTTGTTCGCAGACAAAGCTGATTCATAATTTCTTTCATTACACGCATAACTTGAATCTGTTTGCTTCATATTAGCCTGGATTTCGCTTCCAGCAATATAGCCATCCCTACCCTACCACGTCAATCACACAAGCCTCTTATCCATTCTCATTCGGTGACTACGGGGAGCAAGTCAAAATAGAAAAACTCCTATTGGGTTCAGGGATAATCAGGCTCGAATTGATGGCTTCCACCACGTCAAGTTGACACTCTACCGCTGAGTTATATCCCTTCTCGGCCTCATCGAGAAATAGAACTAACTAATCCTAAGGCAAACAGTCAAGAAACTCAACGTCACTATTCTTGAACAACTTGGAGCTGGGCCTTCTTTTCGCACTATTATGGACAAATTCCTTTTCTTAGGAACACATACAAGAAAAAGAATAATGGTAACCCTACCACTAACTATTTAACTTTCATTTATGAATTTCATAGTAATAGAAAATACATGTCCTACCGAGATAGAATTTGTAACTTGCTGCCCTCTTGCATAGTAGGCAAAGATTGACCTCTGTGGAAAGACTGATTCATTCGGATCGACATGAGGGTCTAACTCCATTGCATTGCCAGAATCCATGTTGTATATTTGAAGCAATTGACCCCTTGCTTCGCTCATGGTACAACCCTCTTCCCGTTGATCCACCTTTCTCCTCGGTCCACAGAGACAAAATGTAGGACTAGTGTCAACAATTCATCATGAAGTAAGGGACCCACCGAGCCGAGATCACTAAGTAATACTCATATAATATAACACAACTATCTTTTCTGTGTATTTTCCCCGATTCCGTTGCTATCGTGGGACTTACGCAATCGATGGGATCATATAGATATCCCTTCAACACAACATAGGTCTTCAAAAGGATCTCGGACGACTCCCCAAAGCACGAAAGCCAGGATCATTTAGAAAATGGATTCCTATTTGAAGAGTGCATAACCGCATGGATAAGCTCACACTAACCTGTGAAATTTGGATCCAATTCGAGATTTCCTTGGGAGGTATTGGGAAGGAATTGGAATGTAATAATATCGACTCATATAGAAGAAAATGTTCTCTATTGATTAAAACCAAATGTCGTACCTATGGGATAGAGGAAGAGGAAGAGGAAGAAACCGAAGATTTCACATAGTACTTTTCTGATCACAAAATCAATCTAATTTATTTCGTACCCCTCGCTCGATGAGAAAATGGGTCGGATTTTGTAGGATCACCAAACCTTATGGGACTTAAGGAATATTGGAAGGAAATAAAAAAGAAAAGAGAGGTAAATAAAATAGAAATGAAATAAAGAATAAAAAAATAAGTAGAAAATAGAAGAGCCCAAATTCCAAATGAACAAATTCAAACTCGAAAAGGATCTTTCTGATTCTCGAAGAATGGGGGCAAAGGGATTGATCGAGAAAGATCACTTGTTCTTATTAGATTAGAATAGAAGATCATGATTTGATCCGCATATGTTTGGTAAAAAGAATAATCTTCTTCTTTGATCCTAAATGGAAAGTGTTCAATTGGAACATGAAAACGTGAATGAATTGGTCTTAATTACTCTTCGAGGTAGAGTGGAAGGAGGGAAGAGATGCTCGAACAAAGAAAAGGATCCAATTACTTTAGAAGAATTGAACGAGGAGCCGTATGAGGGGAATATCTCATGTATGGTTCTTTAATGTGACACTCACACCCAAAAAACCAAACTCTGCCTTACGTAAAATTGCCAGATTATTATTAACCTCTTGATTTGAAATCACTACTTATATACCTAGTATTGGCCATAATTTACAAGGACACTCTATAGTATTAGTAAGAGGAGGAAGGGTAAAGGATTTACCACGTGTAAGATATCACATTGTTCGAGCAACCCTAGATGCTGTCGGAGTAAAGGATCGTCAACAAGGGCGTTCTATTGCATTGTAGGTTTTTATCCAAGACTTGTGTCATTTGATGATACCATTTAAATTGCTAGAAACATGCGAAATATATGGCTAACCCAATAATGAAAGTTTCTTAAGGGGACTCGAGCAGGCTACCATGAGACAAAAGATCTTCTTTCTAAAAGAGATTCAATTCAGAACTATTATATGTCCAAGGTCCAATATTGAAATCCTTTCAAATATTTTCCCTTACTTTTCCCATGTCAACAAACAATTCGAAATACTTCGACTTTTTCAGAACAGGTCCGAGTCAAATAACAATAATTTGAAGCACTTCTTTTTACATTACATTGTTTCTGAAACCCAAGGACTCAATCGTGTGGATATGTAAAATATAGGATTTCCAATCCTAGCAGGAAAAGGAGGGAAATGGGTACTCAATTTAAAGTGAGTAAACAGAATTCCATACCCGATATCATATATACATATAGAATTCCGTGGAAAGCTATATTCGATGAAAGTCGTATGTATGGCATGGAGGGAGATCTTTCATACCTTTCAAGATCCACCCTACAATATGAGGTCAAAAAGCCAAAATAAGTGATTCATTTTTAGCCCTTATAAAAAAAACTTATTTTTGGACCTCTTTCACGCTCATGTCATGTCGAGATACTACAGAAGCAAAAAACAGCAAAATCCAATCTAATTTATCGTAATCGATTAGTTAACATGTTGATTAACCGTATTCTGAAACACGGAAAAAAATCATTGGCTTATCAAATTATCTATCAAGCTATGAAAAAGATTCAACAAAAGACGTAGACAAATCAACTATCCGTTTTACGTCAAGCAATACATGGAGTAACTCCGATATAGCAGTAAAAGCAAGACGTGTAGGCGCGTCGACTCATCAAGTTCCTATTAAAATAGGATCTACACAAGGAAAAGCACCCGCCATTCATTGGTTATTAGGGGCATCCCGAAAACGCCCGGGTTGAAATATGGCTTTCAAATTAAGTTCTGAGCTAGTAGATGCTGCCAAAGGGAGTGGCGGTGCCATACACAAAAAGGAAGAGACTCATAGATTGGCAGAGGAAAGTAGAGCTTTTGCACATTTTCGTTAATCCATGAACAAGATCTATATAGACACATAGATCCATGGATCCATACATCTCGATCAAAAAAGAATCAATCGAAAAGGAAAGAATCGGAATTGATCGATATCTTTCTCGAAACAAACAAAAATAAAGATGAAACATAAATCATGGATCAACTAAACCCTCTCGAGGGCTTGCTTAAGAATAAGAAAGAGGAATCTTATGGAAATATCATGGAATAAAGTTTGATCCTATTCATAGGGATTTTGCAAATAAAATATCCAAAAGTTTGAAATAATTGGGACTTTTTCGGAGATTGGATGCAGTTACTAATTTATGATCTGGCATGTATAGAATCAAAACTTCATTCTCGATTGTACGAGAATTTTTATGAAAGTGTTTCATTTGCTTCTCTTCAATGGAAGTTTCATTCGCTAATTTTTGGCATAATTCTTCTTCTGATGATCGATTCAACTTCTGATCAAAAAGATTGACCTTGGTTCTATTTCTTCTCTTCAACAAGTTTAGTAATGAGCATAATGGCCCTATTGTTCCGATGGAAAGAAGAACCTACAATTTTCTTTTCGAGAAATTTCCAAATGAACAATTTCAACGAAATATTTCAATTTCTTATTTTACTATATTCAACTCTATGTATTCTTCTATCCGTAGAGTACATTGAATGTACAAAAATGGCTATAACAGAGTTTCTGTTATTCGTATTAACAGCTACTCTAGGAGGAATGTTCTTATGTGGTGCTAACGATTTAATAACTATCTTTGTTGCTCCAGAATGTTTAGTTTATGTTCATACCTATTAACTAGATATACCAAGAGAGATGTACGGTCTAATAAGGCTACTACGAAATATTTACTCATGCGCGGGGCAAGCTCTTCTATTCTGGTTCATGGTTTCTCTTGGCTATATGGTTCATCTGGGGGGAGATCGAGCTTCAAGAAATAGTGAATGGTCTTATCAATATACAAATGTGTAACTCCCTAGGAATTTGAATTGCACTTATATCCATCACTATGGGTATTGGGTTCAAGCTTTCCCTAGCCCCTTTTCATCAATGGACTCCTGACATATACGAAGGAGTGCGGTTCGCTCAATAATTTCCTACGTTTATATCTATTTCTAAGATGACTGGATTTTTAAAAACTCCATAGACATGCAGAAGAGAAATGCTATCCCCACTCGGACCAAGACATAACTTTTACCAAAAGTTTTTTATGATCTTTTTGTTCAAATAACAATTAAGGTGAAGCAGGGTCAGGAACGATGAATCTCTTTATGATAAACAGATCCATTTTGTAAGTTTGTTATTATGGGTAGTTCCTACAAAGGATCGGACTAATAACGTATACAATACTTGAATTATCGATGTAAATTCTACATAGTTGGTTCTCATCCTTCAAAGACTACGAGTGTAATAAGGGCATCCGTTGACAAAAGGATCACCCTAAGATGATCATCTCATGCTATTGAGAACGAATCAAATCAGATGGTTCTATTTCTCAATCTTTATGACTTGTGCCCCTATGGAACCAAGGTCAAAAGATTGAAAAATTCAGTCACTAACAACCGCTGATGAAGGATTTCTCGAAAATTTAAGGATTAGTAATCCTTTTTAGAAATCGAATGGATTCGGTCTTATGCATACGCGAGGAAGGTAATAAAAAGGAAAGAAGATGAGTTCTTCTTTCTTTTATCACTTAGGAGCCGTGCGAGATGAAAGTCTCATGCACAGTTTTGAATGAGAGAAAGAAGTAAGGAATCCTCTTTTCGACTCTGACTCTCCCACTCTAGTTGTTGCTTTTCTTTCTGTTACTTCGAAAGTAGCAGCTTTAGCTTCGGCCATATGAATTTTCGATATTCCTTTTTATTTCTCATCAAACGAATGGCATCTTCTTTTGGAAATCCTAGATATTCTTAACATGATATTGGGAAATCTTATTGCTATTACTCAAACAAGCATGAAACGTATGCTTGCATATTCGTCCATTAGTCAAATCGAATATGTAATTATTGGACCAATTATTGGAGACTCAAATGATGGATATGCAAGCATGATAACTTATATGTTGTTCCATATCTCCATGAATCTAGGAACTTTTGCTCGCATTGTATCATTTGGTCTACGTACTGGAACTGATACCATTCGAGATTATATAGTATTATACATGAAAGATCCTTTTTGGCTCTCTCTTTAGCCCTTTGTCTCTTATCCCTAAGGGGTCTTCCTCCACTAGCAGGGTTTTTTGGAAAATTCCATCTATTCTGATGTGGATGGCAGGCAGACCTATATTTCTTGGTTTCAATAGGACTCCTTACGAGTGTTGTTTCCATCTACTATTATCTAAAAATAATCAAGTTATTAATGACCGGACGAAACCAAGAAAGAACCCCTCATGTGAGAAATTATAGAAGATCTCTCTGGATATCAAACAGTTCCATTAAATGGAGTATGAATGTATGTGTGATAGCATCTACTATACTAGGAATACCAATGAACCCAATTCTTGCAATTGCTTAGGATAACCTCTTTTAGCTTCTAGGCCTATATCTTATTTCAAGATCCCTCCTACTAAGTGGAATAAAAGAATTAGTAGATCTGTTAAATGGCCTAGGGTTATGAACTTATAATCATGGAATCGACTCGATCATCAGATTATAAGTTCATTCCATACCGGACCGGACCAGAATAGGGTAATGTACATTCTTATTATGAGAATGGTTATTCGAGCGTATATAAATAGATACTGTGTCCATATGGATCCCTACATCGCTACATTCTATTTAGGATTAGGAATAGGCGTAGTCGGACCTGCTTTTGACATATCTATCGTTATTTGGGTGCCACATTCACTTCTTTGGGATTCTATTGAACCAAGAAATAGGTTTGATTGTACATCTTTTTTATATATAGGGTATCCTATGGATAATTCAAATCAAAGCAATTTGATATCTGACTCGGGCCTATATGACATGACCGATCGATAGAAATACCCCCAGCACTCCATCCACCTTTGTCCATATATTGCATATATCACACTAGATAGATATCATATTTATGGAATACAATTCATTTTCCAGATGCTTTGATGGTGAAATGGTGGACACGCGAGACTCAAAATTTGGTGCTAAATAGCATGGAGGTTTGAGCCCTCTTCAAGGAATAATATTGAGAATGCTCATTGAATGAGCAATTCAATAACAGATTTTGGATCTAATCAATATTGATATACCGAGTATCTTATATGTTGATACGAAGTATTCTAGCGATCCCCACGATCCGAGTCTGAGCAGTTGGAATTGGAACAGGTTCGGCAGCCGATCGTGAAATCTTGGTGATCTATCTATCTAACGAATGAGGAGTCTGTTTGGAAATCGTTCGCCCCACGCCAACCCCCCTCCCCCGAGTATATGATTCAATAGGAATCACACAGGGGTAGATTGATAGAAACCTCTAGTAAAATACCCACCAGTAACCGTAACCCAACAGATAAAGTACAATACATAGTACATTTTAGGGATTGCGACTTACCCATTCAGTGACTTTGGCATTGGACGTTCCCAAAATGGTACTATCGGGTTGGGTGAATAAGAGAATAGACAGATGCCTATTGGCATTCCAACTTTCCTTCTCTTTTCAGGGCCTATCCGAAAGATAATCCGGTACCTCTAGGTCGTGAATAGGATGAACCATCTCCATGGATATCTTTACTTTGGAACAAAATAATTAGAATTAGGCTCGGTTAACCGGAATATGTATTATCCATATGGGAGATCTTCCAATTGAGAAGATCCATCGACCTAAGACGAAGAGAAAGGTCTATCTATTTTCTTTAGTTATTCAGTTAAACCAATGTTTCGTTATTGGAGTAGATAGCAACAATCGTTTCATCAGACATGCGTATTTTTTCTTTTCCAACGGATTTCCATGGCTTAATTAATGGAAATTCTTTGATGTAGTGAGTAATAGGCTCTAGTTGTTCACCGTTCTGGAATTCTTGTTTAGGCAGTTCATATCATCCATACATAGTGTTATGATCTAGGATTACAATTTTTCCATGCTTCCATAGTAGCATATTGCTCCATGGAGCTAAGGTCCAAAATATGGATAAACAAGTGTTTCTACGACTCTACCACCAGGCCAATTCTGTTCTATTTAATCCCCTTTTCATGGCCACAAATCTTTACGGCTAAGGAATAGGAAATCTTTCCCCTCTTACATGAATCAAATATTTCATTTCATCCCGGAAGAGCCATTCCACAATGTCTTTGCCATTTGATCCAATAGCGTTCCGTTAGATAGGAACAGATTTGATAAATACTAATAACTCTTGGATGGAGTATTAAAACGTAAAGATCCATTAGATAATGAACTATTGGTACTAAGCCATCTCTGACGATGAATCAACAATTCGAAGAGCTTTTCTTGCGTATTCTTGATGAACCAGTGTCTAGATATAGATGTAGAAGTTTGGGAAGTAATAAGCCCCTTTGACATCTCTTCATCTGCAAAGAATTCTCGACGCGAAAATGCAGAGAAAAAGAACTGATCTTTGGATAGGAAAAAGAATGGATCTGCAAGGTCCCAAATGAATTGGCTTATTCGAAAAAACCTTGTTCTTTGGATGATCTATCTCATGTCTGGTACTGCATGGTTCCACTCTGCAAGAACTCAAAATTATTCTCTTGAAGCTCATCCTTTTTATGATAAATGATCCGCTTGCCCCGAAATGACGCGGCCCAATAGGGAAATCCCAATTCAATGGATCTTTTAATACAATCAAATAGATGCCACAAGGACGCCATATTCTAGGAGCCCAAACTATGTGATTGAGTAAATCCTCCTTTATCTGTTGTGGGTCGAGGGCCCCTTCCCCTTCTTAACAATCTGATTTGTATTTTTC